>BPTQ01000002.1:198744632-198757058 GCA_019973895.1 Chrysanthemum seticuspe | reverse complement strand
TTGGCAAGAAAGGTCCTCAAACTTTGAAAAATTGCAAAAATAGTCCTTGGACTTTAAAAATAGATTTTATGCAAAAAGGGTCCTTGTTTTATCAAAGTTTGTCAAAATAGGTCCTTGTGAGAAGTTTGAAAAAATTGCAAGATCAGTCCTTGAAGTTTGGGTGAATTACACTTTTGGTCCTTATTGTTATAACTTAACCAAACGAATCCTTATTAATAAATCCAATCCAAACCCAAAACATAACCATCCGGCCCAACAATATCAAGCCCAACCCTTTGGCTTGACCCTTGGCCCTTGACCCCCACCCTTGAGCCAGGTCACAATCCATTCTGACCCCAGCCAAACCAATTTTGACCCCCCCCATGTTATTAAGCTGTGGTCAAAGAAAGTCAACCCAGAGAAATACGCGCCCAAAACCAGGCACTGTTCACCCATCTCTTTCCCCTCTGTATACCCAAAACCAGTCCTGGTTTTCTACCCATTTTCAACCCCCCTCCATACCATGTCCCCTCCACATCCTCTAAACTCCAAATACTCTTAATTGATCCAACCAAACCTCATTAAAGCTTAAACATGCTTTGAAGAATTATTTGGCGCCAAAAATAACATATGGACGGTTCTGATTATTTTGAGTGATCCAAAGGCTAGAATTTGGTGGGAAAGATTCAGAGGATATCAGAGATGCAAGAAAGTCTATAAAGGAGAGATAGAATGCAATGTATCAAAGTATGTCGTGTATTTTTAATGTTTTAATGTCGTTTAAGTAATTTTCAAGTAAAAGTGTAATTTAAATCCTTCAAGCATTCTGTTTTAAGTATTCTAGTGTATTGTAAAGCCTTTTCAATTAGCAATTTCAAGTTTTAACTATTTCTCAAGTTTATGCAAATTCTCATGTTTATGCAAAATCTAATGTTGGTTCAAATGATGTTTTCAGTTGTTTGTATGGACTAGAATAGGTCACTTAAGCTCCTAGAAAGCTTAATCAAGCTTTTAGATATCCAAAAATTCAGTCTAGCATAAAAAATCAAAAATTACCAAAAATCCAAATTAAATACTTGAAAAATAAAAAATCATGGTGAAAGGTACAAGAAGGCTGGAGCAAGGTTGATATTGGATGGCCTTGGTATAGTGCTTCTTGGGAAGCTATAGGAATTGGTTTTAGATTCTAGTTCTCAGTTTTAAGCTTGGAAGCTCTTGTAAGCATTTTTAGCCATTTTGGCATTTTACTGTTACACTTGTTTATTAGCTCTAAATTCTGTTTCTATTTGTTTACTAGTTATAAATTAGTGTTTTTGATCATTAAAATCAGTAGCTTGTTCTTTGGAATTCATAGTTGCCTTAAAATCTTATTTAGGCAGTCATAATAGCTTAAGTCTAATTTCTTAGTTTTAAGTTATTATTACTGTGGATTCAAGCTTGTTTAGTCTTAGTTAATGATTATATAGAGTCTTCAATCAAGTTTATGGTTTAAAATTGTGAATTGCTTTATAAAACTTCAAAACAGCCATCTAAAAGGGTGTTTGGTTTTTTGTGTTCAAAGGTTCTCTGATCATTGGCTTTGTTGGAAATCTGTCTAAATAGGTCTAAATAACTGATTTTAGTCACAAGAACCAGTTCTCAATAGCAAAAAGTCAAAAATTCTTCAAATCCTTATTTGTGCAGTCACTGTTGGATGTTTAGGATATAGAATCTTGATTTTGTGTTTAAAAGTTGTTAATCTTGCTCTATTCAGTCTTAACATACCTTAAAACAACATCATCAGTGCTTAATATCAAATCAAAATCCATCTTAGTCAACATTTTGGTTTTTATCAAAAAGTCAAAATCTCTTAAGGTCATTTTTGAATAAAATTTGGAATTTCACTGTGGGTTTATTAAAGAGATTCAGTTTATAAGCTCTTAGGGTATTATAGTCTAGTTGTTAAAGAAAAATACAAAAATGCTAGTTCTTGGTTTTTTAACTTTTTGAGTGCTTATTTCTTAGTTTCTTGTGAGTATCTGTTCCAATAATCTGTCCTGTGCACAGAACATAAGCCCATATTGATAAGCTTGCATTGAGCTTATTAGTGCTTCAAATCTTGTGTTCTCTGGTTCTTTGGAAAGCCAGCCTGGTCCTCTTGGATTGTCAAACCTAAGATTTCATTTTGGAGCTTGTTTACTAGGGCTGCAACAAGCCTCTAGTTTGTCCCATTTCTGTCTTCATCATAAGTGCTTATTGCTTATTTATAAGCTTTTCAGTGTGCTCCTTTGTATTTTCTAGCTTCATTTCAGTTCTTATAGATTGCTTGCATCCATTTTTATCCTTTGTTTCAGTGTGCAAGCTTATTTGAGCTTATTTCATCCAAATAAGCTATTTTAGCCACTGTTGGATTCATAAGCCATCAAATCAGCTTATTTGTGTTTTGTAAATTTTTTGTCTTTATTAAAGTTTCATATTATTAGTATATAAGTAGTTTCAAAAAGAAAATCCAGAAAAACATCAATATAAAAATAGTGATAGCGTTTATTTAAGATTTTTTAGCTTTTTGATTTTTCTTTTCAACTTTTTAATAAGCAAATCTTGTTTTCCTCTTTTTCTTAGGTTTCTGTCATCATATAGGATTTTTAGAAAAAGTTTCATATTTTTCTCTATCTTTTTAGTATTTATTATAATTTTAATTAGTTAAAAATAGTAATTAATTAGTAATAAATATATAAAAAGCATGAAAAATATCTTTTCTGTTTTAAAATTAGTTTTATCATATTTTAGATTTTTCAAAGTTAAAATTTTATTTTTCCAAGTTTATTTTATATTTTCTAGTAATTAAGTGTATTTTAAATAGTTATTAATTAGTAATAAATATATAAAAAGTGTGAAAAATATATTTTTAGTTTTAAAATTAGTTTTATAGTATTTTAGATTTTTCAGAATCATAAGTTTATTTTTCTAGCCTTATTTCCTATTTTCTTTTATTTTAGAGTATTTATTAAATAGTTAAAATAGTTTTTAATTAATAATAATTAATTAAATAGTGTTAAAAATAATTTTCTTTTTCTAATAATTTTCTTTTATTTTTAGGATTCCAAAAATGTCATTTTTATATTTTTAGGTCTTTTATTTCTTAGTTTTCACTTTTTATTTTGTGCGTATACGTAGTTTTTAAAACTTACGTTTACGTTTCTTTTTTTTCTGATTGTTGTGCTTTCCAATTCTGTGTCCAATTCTATTCCAAATCAATCAGTAGTGTAATTTCTAATCAAAACCTTTACAGATCACTATCCTTAGTGATCATTCTATCCTCTGAGTTTGTTTAACACACCATTGAGTCTCCTTGGGACTAAACGACCCGGGAATCCACTGTATTCTCCAGGACTTCATTGCATTTGTGTCTGAGCAGTTTTAAGTCTGTTTAGACTTGACTGTTTGGCACAGATCAGAGGCAACCCATGCTTAATTGTTTGCTTGTTTGTGTGTCATATCTTTTTAGTGATTGCTTATTCTCATGTTTAAATTTGTAAAAATGCTTTATTTTGTTTTTAACCTCGTCTTAATTGCATATAAAGGTATTTTACATAAAGGATAAGTGTAGGGAGGATTACACACGTTTTCAAAAGAAACGTAAACATGATTATAACAATTAATTAAAAGATATATATGTGAGTTTGTTCGAGTCAAATGCTTGTATCGAGTCATAATGGATGTTTTGCAGAAATTTTTCCAGATTCTAAAGATGTAAATTTTCCAGAATTTTTTCTAGAAAATCGCAGACCAGTTTTTGTCAGGATAACCTGACGGCGTCAGGATCGCAACCTGACGGCGTCAGGAAGGAGTAAAAACAACAGATTACTTTTTTCTCGTTTTCTAAGCTACTTATAAATTTTTGGAATTTTCCAGGTCTTAATTTTCTAGAAATTCTGTAAACATCCATTCCACAAGCATTATATCCTAGTTTAGTCGAGTCTTATATATATTATTACCGCCGATTTTACGCGAAGGTTTCTTTTGTTTTCTTCAAGTGTGCAGGTTTAATTTATCAAGAAGAAGTTACATAAGATTGGAAGGAGCTTTTCACGCATAAACTCTTCTTGGAAAGGATTTAACCACTACTTCGCACACGGATCCTACCGATCTAATCAGGGGAGTATTAGTTTCTTTCGTTTTTCATTACCTTCTATTATCATAACTTTGATACTTTCGGGGAACATTGGGGACAATGTTCAGTTTAAGTGTAGGGAGGGAAAATAAAACGGGAACTTTGAAACTATGCTTATCCTTGACTATTTGCTTTGTCCAATTGTATTTGTGTAATAAACCATGAGAAAATGTCGGTTAGGGTAATTTTGGCACCAAATTTAAAATTTCTCATGACATATAGGAGTGGGCCATTAGTCTTAACAAAAGCGTCTCATGGATAGGAAGTTGCATGACTAGCACAAAAACCCTTTACCACCCAAATTCCACCAAAATGTGAGGATCGCCCTTAGATTAGTAGGAATTAAAGCATTCATCTTCAATGCTTAGAGTGTGAACCGGTAGTATATTAGATTCTAGAACTTGTTTTGTGATGCATTCCGAGATCGCAAGTAAGACTACACTTGTGTAGTTAGGAATAACTAAATGATAAGAGGCATTAGGATAACCCTTGTTTGATACCTGTAATATAATTACTTCTTCCATATTGGTTGAGTAATTCCCCCACACCCTTTGCGTTGTACTCATCTTTAGTACACGATACCCCTAGTTAACCCCTCAGAGCCTATCCTTTTCGCGGTTCTCGTGATGTTTCTGTTTTTTCAGAATATCAATGAAGAGCATTGTTTACACCCCACCCCCAAATATACACCCAAATCGCCTTAGCCTACCCTGTATGCACTCACTTTTAGTGCATTATTGTTATCACCCTAAACCCTTAGTTCAATTATCTAGTTGCTTGCATGAGTTGCTAAGTCGAGTCATATCCTTTGTACACAGTTTTGGGACGATTGGGACTCATGGGAAAAGTTAAAGTTTACGAAATGACTGGAAGGGAACGTTAAATACCCTTATTTGCGTAATAATGTACTCCAAGTGTTTTGATCTTTTCAATTCGGGTAAAATTAGTGTTAGAGTAATAAAAACTCAAGTGTAGGGATGTGCCTATAAATCCCTATCATTTTGATGTTACCATAGAGGATGGTAGAGTAAAAGTGTATAAAAAAAATTAAAAAAAAAAAAAAAAAAATAGAAAAAGAGAAGAAAAAAAAATAGATAGATAAAAAAAAAAACATACGGGCTACCATCCTACATCTATCCTTTAAATTTATGTCTGTTTGTTTCAGTTAGCCATTCTTCGTATGCTTGCAACATAGAGATTTTTGACTTGCCACCACTAAATAGCCTATCCCACCAAACCCTTTGTTTCCCTACCGTATGCCTAACGTTACAACCCTTTAAAGACCTCTTTGATAGTATTTCCTAGGTGCTTACGCAAAAGCGATGGGGGTTTGATGTATTCTCAAGCCTATGGTAATCTATGTACTAGGACCGGTTAATGAGTGTTTATCTTCCACTTCCAACTTGTTATATTTCATATACACCCGAGAGATTTGAGTATCCAAACACCCCATGTGAGGTGCTAGTATGTAATTTCCGTTCTTGTTATGACTTTTGCGAGGCTTATATGTGTTGTGGACTATTTTAAACCAATGCTTCATGACCCCTAACTTATAAATTAATTGGCTAAAAGCACATTTGCTTGAGGACAAGCAAATACCAAGTGTAGGGATATTTGATAAGGTTTTGAAATGTACCTTTTTGAGGGGTCGTTTAAGCCCTTATTTGATCACTTTTGTATCCGTTATTACTTAATATCGTTCCTTTTCACTTTTTAGGTCTCTTGAAGGCAAATTGCTGGAATGGCACTTATTTGGACGAAAAGGCGCGGATATACGAAGAAAATGGCCAAAGTCAAGAATCGAGACACTCAAGCTGCTAAAATACAAGGGGACGGCGTCACTGCTTAACTGCGACGCCGTCGGAGCACTTCTGCGACGGGACAGTAGCCAAATTGCTTATTTTTAAGAGACGGTGTCAGGCTTTAAAAGAGAAGGCCGTCGCAACTGAGACGGCCTAGATTTCATCCAGACGGCGTCAGAGACTGAAGGGGACGGCGTCACAAGCACAAGGTGACGCCGTCGCAAGACTAACGTGGCCAAGACGAAACCCTAATGACGGCGACCCGACGGCGTCACAATTCATAAGGTGACGCCGTCGCAATTGTAATATTATATATAGAATCCGAATTTTTCAGTTTTAGGGTGTAGTCTTTTGGATTAAAAACCTAAACCGAACCAAGGCTGTCTTGTACAGTATTTTAGGGTTCCAAACCCTATCTTACATCAATTACTTCATTAATTCAATTATGTATTCAATTACTTGTGTGTATGCTTGCATGTTCTCCATGTCCGACTAATTTACTTGTGTGTTTGCTTAGGGAATATGAAACTTAATTATTGAATATTGATTGGTTTTCTCTTATCTTAATTGTTAATGATCTAGTAATGCGATAGGTCATTAGTTGTGTAATTAATGCTTGATTAATCTTTGCGAACCTTAGACTATAACACTTAGAGTAGTTGTAGGCTAAACCATCTAAAGAGTGCCTTAGAGTTAGAGTTTACAATTCCTAGAGGTTTTTGTAGACGAGACCCTTTGGTAAGTTCAAAGAGTTAGGGACAAACGCATACCCTACAACTTTAGACACACAACGCGATTAAGAATAAGGATGTGACAATTCAACCATCAATAGGAGATAATTAAGGAGTAATAAAACCTAAGTAAACACATCTTTAAACCATCATACGAGCATACAATAATTAGACATAGACTACATACACCTTAGATTAGATAATTAGATAAGTAGAGTAATCGGTAGAAATACCAACCCCCAAATCTAAACACCGAGATTCGTACCTTTCCATTTTCTAAAAAACATAAAAAGATAAAAAAAATAATCTTCCTCAACCCTAACCTTAGCGTAGTAACTTCTCACTAGCATTCCTATTCCCCTAGAGAATGATATCAATACCCGTGGCTTACCCTAATACTACACTACAACGATTAGGTTCACTGCCTAGGGTGTTATAAAACTTGTCGAAGAAAAGGAAGTTCCTTTGACCCCGAACGACGCGTGTAGCATTATCAGTGAGGTGTGATTCTTTTGGATTAGACTAATATCTAGCACATAAGCATACTAAAAATTGGATATCAGATGTTGATGTAGTCAGATACATCAATGAACCTATAATTCCTCTGTATAACGTGTGATTCACTGACTTTCTTGCAAGGTCAGGACTTAAATTGTTTGGAGGGACCATTAGAGTCTTTATTGATGAACACTCAGAGATCTCATACTCCTTCAGTAGATTTCTAGTGCATTTTTCTTGACCAATGGTGATCCCTTTTTCTGATTGCTTGACTGAAGTCCAAGAAAGTAAGTGAGTTCACCCATCATGCTCATGTTAAACTTCTTTGTCATCAGTTTCATAAACTGTGTTCAAAGATTGTAATTGGTAAAGCCAAAAATGATGTCATCAACATACACTTAGACTAAGATGATGTCTCCTTTGGTTCCATAGATAAATAAGGTATTGTCTATCTTTCCTCTGACAAACTTGTTCTGAATGAGGAATGCAGATAGATATTCATAGCATGCCCTTGGTGCTTGCATCAGACCATAAAGGGATTTGTAAAGTTTGCAGACATAGTCATGATACTCACTGCTTTCAAAACTATAAGGTTTTTTGACATAAACTTGTTCCTTGAGCTTACCATTGAGAAAGGCACTTTTGACCTTCATTTGGTAAACTTTGAAGTTCATGTAGGTAGCATATGCTAGGAAGATCCTGATGGCTTCCATTCTAGCCACATGAGCAAAAGTTTCATCAAAATCAATGCCTTTGTTGACTATGGCCTTGAGCTACAAGTCTTTCCTTGTTTTTGATAACAATATCATTTTTCATCAGTTTATTTTTGAAACTCCATTTGAGACCAATGGCAATGATACATTATGGACATTTGAAAAGTGTCATGACTTTGTTTCTTTCAAAGTATTCAACTTCATCAATCGTTGCTTGCACCCAACTAGGATGTTTCAATGCTTTAGAAACCTTGTTAGGTTCAACATCTGTAAGAAACTCTGCAAACAAGCATTCATTGGCAGAGTGATTCATTTTTACTGATCAGGTTTTAATATTTATAATTACTCGTTATACCTATGGTCTACCCTAATGCACTAACGGGCAGTGTACCTGGTCGTGTGTAGTGTAGTATTCGGTAAAACCGAGGTCGTCCCAAGAGCTATGTGTATGGATAAATACTAAGTCTAGGTGTCACAGATTTTAATATGATTTCGATAAGGAATTAACTAATTATTTACTAAAGCAAATAAAGGCAAAGGATGTGATCAATAAAGGAGAGTGGTGTTAACCTAGCTACTCATCCTAACTAGTAGTGTTTACGTCTAATTACTTCCAATTACTTCAGGTGGGGTCAAAGTCGAGAGGACATCATTTGGTCAGTTCGTCCTAACCTATCAACAAAGGGTACCACTAGAGAAGTCAGGTGTCCCCTCATAAGTCCAGTTGTGCCTAGTCCCCTAAGACAAGTCATTAAGTTTCGCTACATGCTAGATTTATAATAGTGAGTGCCCGGGCGCAAGCATCTTACACACTCACCCCTAATTCTTAAGTTCATCCAAATGGTAGGTGATTAGTTGGTCAAATTGCACAAGTAGAAAGGGTCATCAGTTGGTCATATCTTACCCTTCCCATCTCAATCTACTCACTTAGGGTCAGTTGGTCATATCTCCTAAGCAACTAGCCTCTACCGCCATTCAAAACTACTGAAACAAGGGTAGCTACCAATAAACTATGCATGCATACACTTAGAAATAATTATACGGAAGCAATATAAACGCAAACAAAACAATTAAGGAATCATAGCTAGGCCAGCACCAAGAGGTGCATGGCCGCTCATATTAACCATACAAGTCAATTCAATGTTTAATGTTACGAAATACATGAATCGAAAGTAAAGAAAAGATAAAAAGATAATGCTTCTCATAAGGGAGTGATTTCTCTCTTAGAGATAGCTCCGTATGCTCCTCTAGATCTGCCTTCGACTTCTTCTCACGTTCTCCGATTGTTGTGTGTGAAATGCGATGTTTTGAAATGCTGGAAATCGTGGGGTATTTATAGGCCAGATTTGGTTACGGCGTAACTATTAAAAGAGTTACGCCGTAACATACAATTCTTTGTAATTTTGCACTAACAATGCTGGTTACGGCGTAACCTCAGGAAGGAGCTACGCCGTATCTTCAATAAATCTTGGTTACACCATAGTTGATGCATGAGTTACGGCGTAATTAGGAGTGGCGCAGAACATCATTTGACCTAATATGGTTACGTCGTAATCTTGGATAGAGTTACGCCATAATCTTCAGTTAAGTTGGTTTTCTGAGCCACGCTTTAGTTACGGCATAATGTGAGAGAAGAGTTATGCCGTAACTTCTTCAAAGTGAGCATACTATGATAAATCTTCAATAAACTCTCCAATTCCACGTCTATTTTGCTCCAATGCTCGTAATTTACCTGAAACTGAAATACAATGTAAAACAAGCGTAAATCCATATAAATGATGTTATCAAATATCCCCCCACTTGAACTCTACTTGCCCTCAAGTAGACCTTATTAGATAGATTCCTAAAAAGATATCTCCCATTACCTGGAAAATATAAGTTTACAAATCCCTTATGCTAGAATAAAACAAAGACGAACACCTCACGGAATGGGAAAAAAACACTCAAATCTCTCAACTATTGTAAGTGTCAATTTTGGGGTGATCACTCAATCGTACAGTCATAGCATGTATTCTATCATATTGGCGGTTACACAAATCTCCACCACTAGAGTTAAGGACAAAACAATTCTCGAAGGCAATATGGGTAGACACGACAAGAGTTAAGGGTGATTTTTCATTACTAACATGTCACGGCGAAGTGGACAAAATCAATGTTACATGACCAAATCCGTGGCCAAGACATCAAAGATTGCTCGTTGCAACACCTAGACACGCTTCATGACTAAAGGGTAGGATAAGACATGGGATATATAAATGGTGTAAAATAAAAATCAAGCAAATAGTCTAAATCTATAACCAAGTCATCACCACTTACCGTCCGCCCAAAGTTCAAGTTTCGAAGTTAAGAAACCGGATCATGATAAACTAGGTAGATGTGTCATTAGAGGACGTCATGATGGCACACTACCTTTTCTCCAACTGTTGGCGCTATTACCAACTACAATTTTCAAATGTGACCGAGGTGGCCTCCTCGATACTAAATCTATATTAAGCTCATAACATTGTGCTTATAACATTGTACTTTACAATAAACTGAATAATATAACTTTTCTCTCTCCTTTTTTTTATTTTTAATTTTTTTAAACACAAACATAATAACTAAACATAACATCCCCCCACTTGAGATGAACAATGAGAATTCGGGAGGGTCTTCAATGATCTTTAAGAATATGTCGTCGACGAAAGCGTGATTCCCGAACCTTTCCACTTGAACCTTGAACTTAGGCAAATGATGACTTCCCAATCACAAATAAAGACTACAGGGTAGGCTAAGGTGTATAGGTGTAATGAAACAATATATTGGGCTAACAAAATGAAAGGAATGGCTCAGCTGGGTATATCGAGGGGTATCTTGTATCAAAGTTGAGTGCAACAAAAGGGTTTCACATGGGGGTCGAGAAGTCGAGGTGACTAATCGATAGACACACAATGGTAGGCTATTCGGGTGATAATCCTATAATACTGCCTTCTTAAACTGAAAAGTCCAAATACATCGAGCTAACTCAACATACCTCGTCTATGGTCTCGAAATGATGCAAAGGCCAAGTTCTAAAGTTTACAAGCTACCGGCACAGTCATAATTTGGTGGATTTAGGGTAAAATTTTGGAAACGGATAAGGCTAATATCACCATAAAATTTCAAGGGTTATATGTGTTGGGAATTACAAGTTTGAGTTGATAAAGACAAAAAGAATGAAACAAGAGGGACTTAATATGACAAGAAAGAAACCTACTAAAAGATGGAAGGACTTGCTTGCAATGGAAGTTTTATTATTTAGTCCTTATCTTCTAGTATATAAAGAAGACATAGGTGTAGGTTTTTAATGAAGTCTTCCAATAATGTAGTCGAATAAAAGGTGTGTGTTTAGCCTAGACGTTAGGGAAGAACGTCTAGGGTATTAGTTTTAGATTAGTGTGTCCTAGGCGTATAGTCTTGTAAACGCCTAGGTTATTAGTTTAGTTAGTAGACGTGTTCCTATAAACGTCTAAGATTAGTTAGTGTTAGTGAATAAAAACCTTGTTCAATAACAAAGTATTGTTTTGATTATTCCGCTGCGTACCATGTTTATTATCTTTGTTATTGATCCCTAGCTGAGCTTATAAACGATCTTATCAATTGGTATTACACATGGATTTATTTGGACCTGTCTCTGTGGCAAGTTTAAATAAAAAGAAGTACTGTTTGGTTGTTACTGATGATTGTAGTAGATTCAGTTGGGTTTTCTTTTTGGGATTTAAGGATGATACCTTTGATGCTATTCAAACTCTTATAATAGCACTTGAAAATCAGTTAAGACTCAAGGTTAGAGGTATTAGATGTGACATTTTCCGAAGTATTTTGCTTACAACCCAAATAACGGGTAGTCGTTAAGTATCCCACAGAAGTAGACTCCAAACCACTGTCTCTAGGACAATTCATGTATCGTACGTCATGAATGTCGAAGACGGGTTTTAACTTATCCCTCTACTCTTAGTCGATTGTACCAAGAACGTCGAAGTTAGTTCCAAGATAAAAAGGAGAGACGTTGTGGTAAAACGACACCACAAGATCGTTATGATTTGAGGGAAAAATATGGAAATAAACGTGTTTTTAGTAGGTATCCGAACAAGAACTTAAGTCAAGGTAACAGTGTAGATTATGGAGATTGGAACTCAGAATTGACTAAAAGTTCACGATAATATTCTCAAACTTATCGTAGTTTCCATAGTAGGAATTTAGGGTTTTTCTTTTGGGTTGACTTAGATGATGTTAGTAGTCATTGTTGGTTTGTCATGAAGAAAAATAAATTTGAACGGTGTCTCTGTCCAGGTTTATTTAGGTACACATTATGGTTAACTATTCTAGCAAATATTCGAGTCGATCCCTAGTTATTGTTTCTATTATTTGTACCATGCGTCGCCTTATTAGTTTTGTTATGAAACAATAACTTGTTCCAAAAATAAGTGATTGTGATTGATTAGAATCTGCAAATATCCTTGTGCAGATGATTGATTTGATTATTGGATCCGCAAATGTTCTGATATGCGGATCCTGTGTGATTAGATTTT